>CM067542.1:59875322-59883671 GCA_034509755.1 Anisodus tanguticus | reverse complement strand
TTTAAATTTTAAATTTTAAATTTTTAAATTTTTTAAATTTTAAATTTTAAATTTTAAATTTTAAATTTTAAATTTTAAATTTTAAATTTTAAATTTTAAATTTTAAATTTTAAATTTTAAATTTAAATTTTAAATTTTAAATTTTAAACTTTAAATTTTAAATTTTAAATTTTAAATTTTAAATTTTAAATTTTAAATTTTAAATTTTAAATTTTAAATTTTAAATTTTAAATTTTTTTAAATTTTAAATTTTAAATTTTTAAATTTTAAATTTTAAATTTTAAATTTTAAATTTTAAATTTTAAATTTTAAATTTTAAATTTTAAATTTTAAATTTTAAATTTTAAATTTTAAATTTTAAATTTTAAATTTTAAATTTTAAATTTTAAATTTTTTAAATTTTAAATTTTAAATTTTAAATTTTAAATTTTAAATTTTAAATTTTAAATTTTAAATTTTAAATTTTAAATTTAAATTTTAAATTTTAAATTTTAAATTTAAATTTTAAATTTTAAATTTTAAATTTTAAATTTTAAATTTTAAATTTTAAATTTTAAATTTTAAATTTTAAATTTTAAATTTTAAATTTTTTAAATTTTAAATTTTTTTAAATTTAATTTTTAAATTTTAAATTTTAAATTTTAAATTTTAAATTTTAAATTTTAAATTTTAAATTTTAAATTTTAAATTTTTTAAATTTTAAATTTTAAATTTTAAATTTTAAATTTTAAATTTTAAATTTTAAATTTTAAATTTTAAATTTTAAATTTTAAATTTTAAATTTTAAATTTTAAATTTTAAATTTTAAATTTAAATTTTAAATTTTAAATTTTAAATTTTAAATTTTAAATTTTAAATTTTTAAATTTTAAATTTTAAATTTTAAATTTTAAATTTTAAATTTTAAATTTTAAACTTTAAACTTTAAATTTTTAAATTTTAAATTTTAAATTTTAAATTTTAAATTTTAAATTTTAAATTTTAAATTTTAAATTTTAAATTTTAAATTTTAAATTTTAAATTTTAAATTTTAAATTTTAAATTTTAAATTTTAAATTTTAAATTTTAAATTTTAAATTTTTTTAAATTTTAAATTTTAAATTTTAAATTTTAAAATTTTAAATTTTAAATTTTAAACCCTTAAATTTAAATTTTAAATTTTAAATTTTAAATTTTAAATTTTAAAAACCTTAAATTTTAAATTTTAAATTTTAAATTTTAAATTTTAAATTTTAAATTTTAAATTTTAAATTTTAAACTTTAAATTTTAAACTTTAAATTTTAAACCCTTAAATTTAAACCCTTTAAAAACTTTAAATTTTAAAAACCCTAAACTTTTAAATTTTAAATTTTAAATTTTAAACCCCAAATTTAAATTTAAACTAAATTAAACTTTAAACCCTAAACTTTAAATTTTAAACTTTAAATTTTAAATTTTAAATTTTAAATTTAAATTTTAAAATTTAAATTTTAAATTTTAAATTTTAAATTTTAAATTTTAAATTTTAAATTTTAAATTTTAAATTTTAAATTTTAAATTTTAAATTTTAAATTTTAAATTTTAAACTTAAATTTTAAATTTTAAATTTTAAATTTTAAATTTTAAATTTTAAACTTTAAACTTTAAACTTTAAATTTTAAATTTAAATTTAAATTTTAAATTTTAAATTTTAAATTTTAAATTTTAAATTTTAAATTTTAAATTTTAAATTTTAAATTTAAATTTTAAATTTTAAATTTTAAATTTTAAATTTTAAATTTTAAACTTTAAATTTTAAATTTTAAATTTAAATTTTTAAATTTTAAATTTTAAATTTTAAATTTTAAATTTTAAATTTTAAAATTTAAATTTAAATTTTAAATTTTAAATTTAAATTTTAAATTTTAAATTTTTTAAATTTTAAATTTTAAATTTTAAATTTTAAATTTTAAACTTTAAAAACTTTAAATTTTAAATTTTAAATTTTAAATTTTAAATTTTAAATTTTAAATTTTAAATTTTAAATTTTAAATTTTAAATTTTAAATTTAAAAATTTAAATTTTAAATTTTAAATTTTAAATTTTAAATTTTAAATTTTAAATTTTAAATTTTAAATTTTAAATTTTAAAAATTTTAAATTTTAAATTTTAAATTTAAATTTAAATTTTAAATTTTAAATTTAAATTTTAAATTTTAAATTTTAAATTTTAAATTTTAAATTTTAAATTTTAAATTTTAAATTTTAAATTTTTAAATTTTAAATTTTTAAATTTTAAATTTTAAATTTTTTAAATTTTAAATTTTAAATTTTAAATTTTAAATTTTAAATTTTAAATTTTAAATTTTAAATTTTAAATTTTAAATTTTAAATTTTAAATTTTAAATTTTAAATTTTAAATTTTAAATTTTAAATTTTAAATTTTAAATTTTAAATTTTAAAATTTTAAATTTTAAATTTTAAATTTTAAATTTTAAATTTTAAATTTTAAATTTTAAATTTTAAATTTTAAATTTTAACTTTAAATTTAAATTTTAAATTTTAAATTTTAAATTTTAAATTTTAAATTTTAAATTTTAAATTTTAAATTTTAAATTTTAAATTTTAAATTTTAAAAATTTTAAATTTTAAATTTTAAATTTTAAATTTTAAATTTTAAATTTTAAATTTTAAATTTTAAATTTTAAAATTTTAAATTTTAAATTTTAAATTTTAAATTTTAAATTTTTAAATTTTAAATTTTAAATTTTAAATTTTAAATTTTAAATTTTAAATTTTAAATTTTAAATTTTAAATTTTAAATTTTAAATTTTAAATTTTAAATTTTAAATTTTAAATTTTAAATTTTAAATTTTAAATTTTAAATTTTAAATTTTAAATTTTAAATTTAAATTTTAAATTTTAAATTTTAAATTTTAAATTTTAAATTTTAAATTTTAAATTTTAAATTTTAAATTTTAAATTTTAAATTTTAAATTTTAAATTTTAAATTTTAAATTTTAAAATTTTAAATTTTAAATTTTAAATTTTAAATTTTAAATTTTAAATTTTAAATTTTAAATTTTAAATTTTAAAATTTTAAATTTTAAATTTTAAATTTTAAATTTTAAATTTTAAATTTTAAATTTTAAATTTTAAATTTTAAATTTTAAATTTTAAATTTTAAATTTTAAATTTTAAATTTTAAAAATTTAAATTTTAAATTTTAAATTTTAAATTTTAAATTTTAAATTTTAAATTTTAAATTTTAAATTTTAAATTTTAAATTTTAATTTTAATTTTAAATTTTAAATTTTAAATTTTAAAATTTAAATTTTAAATTTTAAATTTAAATTTTAAACTTTAAATTTTAAATTTTAAATTTTAAATTTTAAATTTTAAATTTTAAATTTTAAATTTTAAATTTTAAATTTAAACTTTAAATTTTAAATTTTAAATTTTAAATTTTAAATTTTAAATTTTAAATTTTAAATTTTAAATTTTAAATTTTAAATTTTAAATTTTAAAATTTTAAATTTTAAATTTTAAATTTTAAATTTTAAATTTTAAATTTTAAATTTTAAATTTTAAATTTTAAATTTTAAATTTTAAATTTTAAATTTTTAAATTTTAAATTTTAAATTTTAAATTTTAAATTTTAAATTTTAAATTTTAAATTTTAAATTTTAAATTTTAAATTTTAAATTTTTAAATTTTAAATAAATTTTAAATTTTAAATTTTAAATTTTAAATTTTAAATTTTAAATTTAAATTTTAAATTTTAAATTTTAAAATTTTAAATTTTAAATTTTAAATTTTAAATTTTAAATTTTAAATTTTAAATTTTAAATTTTAAATTTTAAATTTTAAATTTTTAAATTTTAAATTTTAAATTTTAAATTTTAAATTTTAAACTTTAAATTTTAAATTTAAATTTTAAATTTTAAATTTTAAATTTTAAATTTTAAATTTTAAATTTTAAATTTTAAATTTTAAATTTTTTAAATTTTAAATTTTAAATTTTAAATTTTAAATTTTAAATTTTAAATTTAAATTTTAAATTTTAAATTTTAAATTTTAAATTTTAAATTTAAATTTAAATTTTAAATTTTAAATTTTAAATTTAAATTTTAATTTTAAATTTTAAATTTTAAATTTTAAATTTTAAATTTAAATTTTAAATTTTAAATTTTAAATTTTAAATTTTAAATTTTAAATTTTAAATTTTAAATTTAAATAAATTTAAATTTTAAATTTTAAATTTTAAATTTTAAATTTAAATTTTAAATTTTAAATTTTAAACCCTAAATTTTAAATTTTAAATTTTAAATTTTAAATTTTAAATTTTAAATTTTAAACTTTAAATTTTAAAACCCTTTAAACCTTTAAATTTTAAATTTTAAATTTTAAATTTTAAATTTTAAACTTTAAATTTTAAACCTTTAAATTTTAAACCCTTTAAATTTTAAATTTTAAATTTTAAACTTTAAACTTTAAATTTTAAATTTTAAATTTAAACCTTAAACCTTTAAATTTTAAAACTTTAAATTTTAAACCCTAAACCCTAAACTTAAATTTTAAACCCTAAACCCTAAACCTTAAACCCTAAACCCTAAACCTAAACCCTAAACCCTAAATTTAAACCTTAAACTTTAAAACCTAAACTCTAAACTTTAAACTTTAAATTTTAAATTTTAACTTTAAACCTTTAAACCTTTAAACTTTAAACTTAAACCCTAAAACTTAAATTTAAACCCTAAATTTTAAACTTTAAATTTTAAATTTTAAATTTAAATTTTAAATTTTAAACTTTTTAAATTTTAAATTTTAAATTTAAATTTTAAATTTTAACTTTAAATTTAAATTTAAACTCCTAAACTTTAAACTTTAAATTTTAAATTTTTAAATTTTAAACCAAACTTTAAATTTTAAATTTTAAATTTTAAATTTTAAAATTTTAAATTTTAAATTTTAAATTTTAAATTTTAAATTTTAAATTTAAATTTTAAATTTTAAATTTTAAATTTTAAATTTTAAATTTTAATTTTAAATTTTAAATTTTAAATTTTAAATTTTAAATTTTAAATTTTAAATTTTAAATTTTAAATTTTAAATTTTTTTAAATTTTAAATTTTAAATTTTAAAATTTAAATTTTAAATTTTAAATTTTAAATTTTAAATTTTAAATTTTAAATTTTAAATTTTAAAAATTTTAAATTTAAAAATTTTTAAATTTTAAATTTTAAATTTTAAATTTTAAATTTTAAATTTTAATTTTAAATTTTAAATTTTAAATTTTAAATTTTAAATTTTAAAAATTTAAATTTTAAATTTTAAATTTTAAATTTTAAATTTTAAATTTTAAATTTTAAAAAATTTTAAAATTTAAATTTAAATTTTAAATTTTTTAAATTTTAAATTTTAAATTTTAAATTTTAAATTTTAAATTTTAAATTTTAAATTTTAAATTTTAAATTTTAAATTTTAAATTTTAAATTTTAAATTTTAAATTTTTAAATTTTAAATTTTAAATTTTAAATTTTAAATTTTAAATTTTAAATTTAAATTTTAAATTTTAAATTTTAAATTTTAAATTTTAAATTTTAAATTTTAAATTTTAAATTTTAAATTTTAAATTTTAAATTTTAAATTTTAAATTAAATTTTAAATTTTAAATTTTAAATTTTAAATTTTAAATTTTAAATTTTAAATTTTAAATTTTAAATTTTTTTAAATTTTAAATTTTAAATTTTAAATTTTAAATTTTAAATTTTAAATTTTTTAAATTTTAAATTTTAAATTTTAAATTTTAAATTTTAAATTTTAAATTTTAAATTTTAAATTTTAAATTTTAAATTTTAAATTTTAAATTTTAAATTTTAAATTTTAAATTTTAAATTTTAAATTTTAAATTTTAAATTTTAAATTTTAAATTTTAAATTTTAAATTTTAAATTTAAATTTTAAATTTTAAATTTTAAATTTTAAATTTTAAATTTTAAATTTTAAATTTTAAATTTTAAATTTTAAATTTTTAAATTTAAATTTTAAATTTTAAATTTTAAATTTTAAATTTTAAATTTTAAATTTTAAATTTTAAATTTTAAATTTTAAATTTTAAATTTTAAATTTAAATTTTAAATTTTAAATTTTAAATTTTAAATTTTAAATTTTAAATTTTAAATTTTAAATTTTAAATTTTTTTAAATTTTAAATTTTAAATTTTAAATTTTAAATTTTAAATTTTAAATTTAAATTTTAAATTTTAAATTTTAAATTTTAAATTTTAAATTTTAAATTTTAAATTTAAATTTTAAATTTTAAATTTTAAATTTTAAATTTTAAATTTTAAATTTTAAATTTTAAATTTTAAATTTTAAATTTTAAATTTTAAATTTTAAATTTTAAATTTTAAATTTTAAATTTTAAATTTTAAATTTTAAATTTTAAATTTTAAATTTTAAATTTTAAATTTTAAATTTTAAATTTTTTAATTTTAAATTTTAAATTTTAAATTTTAAATTTTAAATTTTAAATTTTAAAAATTTTAAATTTTAAATTTTAAATTTTTTTAAATTTAAATTTTAAATTTTAAATTTAAATTTTAAATTTTTTAAATTTTAAATTTTAAATTTTAAATTTTAAATTTTAAATTTTAAATTTTAAAAATTTTAAATTTTAAATTTTAAATTTTAAATTTTAAATTTTAAATTTTAAATTTTAAATTTTAAATTTTAAATTTTAAATTTTAAATTTTAAATTTTAAATTTTAAATTTTAAATTTTAAATTTTAAATTTTAAATTTTAAATTTTAAATTTTAAATTTTAAATTTTAAATTTTTAAATTTTAAATTTTAAATTTTAAATTTTAAATTTTAAATTTTAAATTTTAAATTTTAAATTTTAAATTTTTAAATTTTAAATTTTAAATTTTAAATTTTAAATTTTAAATTTAAATTTTAAATTTTAAATTTTAAATTTTAAATTTTTTTAAATTTTAAATTTTAAATTTTAAATTTTAAATTTTAATTTTAAATTTTAAATTTTAAATTTTAAATTTTAAATTTTAAATTTTAAATTTTAAATTTTAAAATTTTAAATTTTAAATTTTAATTTTAAATTTTAAATTTTAAATTTTAAATTTTAAATTTTTTAAATTTTAAATTTTAAATTTTAAAAATTTAAATTTTAAATTTTAAATTTTAAATTTTAAATTTTAAATTTTAAATTTTAAATTTAAATTTTAAATTTTAAATTTTAAATTTTAAATTTTAAATTTTAAATTTTAAATTTTAAATTTTAAATTTTAAATTTTAAATTTTAAATTTTAAATTTTAAATTTTAAATTTTAAATTTTAAAATTTTAAATTTTAAATTTTAAATTTTAAATTTTAAATTTTAAATTTTAAATTTTAAATTTTAAATTTTAAATTTTAAATTTTAAATTTTTTTAATTTTTAAATTTTAAATTTTAAATTTTAAATTTTAAATTTTAAATTTTAAATTTTAAATTTTAAATTTTAAATTTTAAATTTTAAATTTTAAATTTTAAATTTTAAATTTTAAATTTTAAATTTTAAATTTTAAATTTTAAATTTTAAATTTTAAATTTTAAATTTTAAATTTTAAATTTTAAATTTTAAATTTTAAATTTTTAAATTTTAAATTTTAAATTTTTTAAATTTTAAATTTTAAATTTTTAATTTAAATTTTAAATTTTAAATTTTAAATTTTAAATTTTAAATTTTAAATTTTTTTAAATTTTAAATTTTAAATTTTAAATTTTAAATTTTAAATTTTAAATTTTAAATTTTAAATTTTAAATTTTAAATTTTTAAATTTTAAATTTTAAAAATTTTTTAAATTTTAAATTTTAAATTTTAATTAAATTTTAAATTTTAAATTTTAAATTTTAAATTTTAAATTTTAAATTTTAAATTTTAAATTTTAAATTTTAAATTTTAAATTTTAAATTTTAAATTTTAAATTTTAAATTTTAAAAATTTTAAATTTTAAATTTTAAATTTTAAATTTAAATTTTAAATTTTAAATTTTAAATTTTAAATTTTAAATTTTAAATTTTAAATTTTAAATTTTAAATTTTAAATTTTAAATTTTAAATTTTAAATTTTAAATTTTAAATTTTAAATTTTAAATTTTAAATTTTAAATTTAAATTTTAAATTTTAAATTTTAAATTTTAAATTTTAAATTTTAAATTTTAAATTTTAAATTTTAAATTTTAAATTTTTAAATTTTAAATTTTAAATTTTAAATTTTAAATTTTAATTTTAAATTTTAAATTTTAAATTTAAATTTTAAATTTTAAATTTTAAATTTTAAATTTTAAATTTTAAATTTTAAATTTTAAATTTTAAATTTTAAATTTTAAAT
>CM067542.1:59830322-59852822 GCA_034509755.1 Anisodus tanguticus | reverse complement strand
CCCCCTCTCTTCTACCTCTCACCCTACCAATTCCGAATGGCAAACCGTCAACCACAGACGGAAAACCACTGGAAAAGGCAACCCAAACCCACCTCAAAACACAAAAAACCCTTCCAATTCGCTAGAAACCCCTATTCCGGCGACTGGAACAGTAAACACGACGTCACTGGCTGTCGGAAACACTGTCCAGGCGACGGAAAATACAATCCTACAAAAAAATACCTTTTTTGAGATTTCCGACGCCGAAACCCTACCGGAATCCTTGGCGGCGCCGAAACCCCACCGGAACCCTAGGCGGTGCCGCGCGACCCCACCGAACCCTACCAAAGACCCTCTCCCATCCAGTGCAGCCCACCCACCCGAAACCCTAGCAAATGGTGGGCTGCCGGGCCAAACCCTAGCGGAATGGCCCAAACCCCTAACCCTAACCCTAACCCTAATACCACTCTACCCGAAACCCCCAATCCCCAAAACCCTAAACCACCTACCGGAAACCCCTTCCCGAAACCTCCTCGACACCACCCCACCGAAAAAAATCCACAAAATTCGGACCCATCACCCACAACCCGACCCGCAACCACCCCCACACAAAACCAAACCCAAGCCCAAACAGCTTTCGGCCCACCCCACTATCGGCCAACCCGCCCACAACCCAACCCGACCCTACCAATATATTCGACCCAGGCCCACATATACTACCCCAGACCCGCCTAACCCGACCCCACCCGCAACTACCCGCAACCCTCCCCAACCGAACCCAAACCCTAATAACCCAAGCCCAATTTCACCCAAGAACCGAGCCCACCCACGAACCCAAACCCGAGCCCAATAAGCACCCCAAGGCGAGAATATTATTGTGCGTACCTCAAGAGTATGAGACTTTTGAAATCTCCGGTACAAATGCGGGTAGAAGGCAAGTCGTTGTTGAATCATCCACCGACGGCTCTAATTGCATGGCTATTACCGTAGCCAATCCTGACTTTGTGGCTGCTTTGGATGGAACTGTGTACACTGCGACAAAATCGGTAAAAGACCTATCTCTTCTTCTAGTGAATTCACACCTAAAACTAAGGCTCCTGTCGCTGAGGAATGGGTGAAAAAAGCATTCTCATTCCCCGCGAAAGGATCCTCAAATTCGACTAGTAGTAGTCGGAGAAGGAGATGGTGTGACAATGAGAAAGAAAATGAGGAGATTGAGGCATCGGTTGCGGCA
Organism: Anisodus tanguticus; assembly: GCA_034509755.1. Lineage (NCBI taxonomy): Eukaryota > Viridiplantae > Streptophyta > Magnoliopsida > Solanales > Solanaceae > Anisodus > Anisodus tanguticus. Next base: position 59,851,609 of record CM067542.1, on the reverse strand, counting down.
ATGGGATTTGGAGAAGATGAGTCAATTGAATCTATCTCTAGTCAAATTGCGGAAGCAACTGCTAGTGGCGGATTTGATGGGCTTGATGAGTATGAGCGCTTGGCGGAATCGGACGAGGGGCCCCCATCTACAGAAACAACATGACCTACAAACAATTCTATGCCTTCAAAAATGCATATCATCCGGACATGACAGATGATGAGTTTGTAGCACTCATGAACTTGCCACATGCGGAATACATGGAAAGGTGCAGACAAGAACAAAGAAGATTTGAAGCAAAGTCCAACAAAAAGCAAGCAAAGAAGAGGACAATGGCTACAAAGCTACCACAAATGATCACCACACGTTCCAAAGCAAAGAAATGATCCAATTTCAAGAATATTTGGAAGAGCAACAGAAAAGGTACATCATATTGAGGATTTTATAAGCTCGCAGGTAGACATTAGCTTTGTACTTATAGTATCCTATCTTTATGTTAGTATCATCATTTGTAATATCATCATAGAGTGTATTATAAACTCTATGATGATCATAGAATACTTGATTATCTCAAGTTCCTTTTTTCTACATTCAGGTTAGATTTCTTTTATTTCTTTTAGGCCTCTTAGGATAGTCTCGTGGGGTAATAGGAAATCTCCCCCCGCTTGTACTTCCCCTTTGGGGCCCCTTGTCTTTTATTTTATTATTAATAAAATTCCACAAGCCGCGGTCGGCCGTGGCTTCAAAAAAAAAAAAAAAAACCCTAAACCCTAAACCCTAAACCCCGAACCCCGAACCCCGAACCCCGAACCCCGAACCCGAACCCCGAACCCCGAACCCTGAACCCCGAACCCTGAACCCTGAACCCCGAACCCTAAACCCTAAACCCTAAACCCTAAACCCTAAACCCTAAACCCTAAACCCTAAACCCTAAACCCTAAACCCTAAACCCTAAACCCTAAACCCTAAACCCTAAACCCTAAACCCTAAACCCTAAACCCTAAACCCTAAACCCTAAACCCTAAACCCTAAACCCTAAACCCTAAACCCTAAACCCTAAACCCTAAACCCTAAACCCAAACACGGTCCGAAAAAACGCTCTCAACTTGAGGCAATTTTCGGCGACTTTTCCCAAACAGCGACTCCGGCCAAAAATGGCCATTCCGGCCACTGGCCGGCCTCCTCCTGAGGTCGGCCACCACCCTCCCATCCCCGCGCACCCCCTCAACTACTCCAACGTCCTCAAATCATCCCCCACCATCCCGGTTTTGTCATCTCCCGAAACTGCCAACAATGGCGGAAACTCTAGCCATTGCGGCACTACCTCTCCCATGTCCATTTCGATTCCAATCAAGCCTATTGTTTACCTACATGGTGAGCCTACTGTTAGGTTTGAGAAGAAAGAAGTGGAGGTGATGATACATCAACAAGAATTAAATCTTGCGGTCATAGGCAAGTTTAGCCATGGTTGGCCCGAAATTGGTTTATTGAGAACCTTGATTCCAAAGCAATGTGGTTTGAAGGCGGAGGTGAATATTGGATTGCTTTGTGATAGACATGTCTTGATTCGATGCACGATTGCGGAGGATTATGATACTTTGATGTCAAGACAAACCTTTGAAATAAAGGAGAAGAACAAGCCCTACTTGATGAGAACTTTCAAATGGGATGTTACTTTCAATCCGGAGGAGGAGACACGTTTTGCTTATGGATGGATTTCCTTCCCTGGATTGCCCCCACACTTCCATGGTGAATCCTCTCTTTTCTCCATGGCGGCTTCGGTGGGCAAGCCTATATCTATAGACTCGGCTACAAGGAATAAAACAAGGCCTAGTAGTGCTAGAGTTAAGGTAGAAGTTGATTTGCTTAAAGTTCATCCCAAGAGTGTGTTAATTCAAGTGGGTGAAGGGGCGGAAATTACATCTACACAACAAAGGATTAGATATGATTTCTTGCCCAAATATTGTACCAACCGCAAGCTACAAGGACATGACTCAATTGGATGTTGGAAACTCAATCCGGAATTGAGACCAAACAAGGAGAATCCGGCGGTGGCAAGAGGTTTGACGACGGCGGCGGGAGGAGAAAAAAGTAAGTCTCACCACCCTACTCATCCCCCCTCTTTCTACCTCTCACCCTACCAATTCCGAATGGCAAACCGTCAACCACGGACGGAAAACCACCGGAAAAGGCAACCCAAACCCACCCCAAAACACAAAAAACCCATCCAATTCGCTAGAAATCCCTATTCCGGCGACCGGAACAAGAAACACGACGTCACCGGGCATCGGAAACACCGTCCGTGCGACGGAAAATACAATCCTACAAAAAAAAATACATTTTTTGAGATTTCCGACGCCGAAACCCTACCGGAATCCTTGGCGGCGCCGAAACCCCACCGGAACCCTAGGCGGCGCCGCGACCCCACCGGAACCTACCAAGACCCCCCCCCCGTCCAGGCAGCCCACCCACCCGAAACCCTAGCAAACTGTGGTGGCTGCTGGGCAAACCCTAGCGGAATGGCCCAAACCCCCCTAACCCTAACCCTAATACCACTATACCCGAAACCCCCAATCCCCAAAACCCTAAACCACCTACCGGAAACCCCTTCCCGGAAACCTCCTCGGACGCCACCCCACCAGAAAAAAATCCACAAAACCACAACCCGACCCGCAACCAGCCCCACACAAAACCACACCCAAGCCCAAACAGTTTCGGCCCAGCCCACTGTCGGCCAACCCGGCCCACAACCCAACCCGACCCTACCAATATATTCTGACCCAGGCCCACATATACTACCCCAGGACCCGCCTAACCTGACCCCACCCGCAACTACCCGCAACCCTCCCCAACCGAACCCAAACCCTAATAACCCAAGCCCAATTTCACCCCAAAACCGAGCCCACCCACGAACCCAAACCCGAGCCCAATAAGCACCCCAAGGCAGAATATTATTGTGCGGACTCAAGAGTATGAGACATTTGAAATCACCGGTACAAATGGGTAGAAGGCAAGTCGTTGTTGAATCATCCACCGAGGGCTCCAATTGCATGGCTATTACCGTAGCCAATCCCGACTTTGTGGTCGCTTTGGATGGAACTTTGTACACTCGCGACAAAATCGGGTAAAAGACCTATCTCTTCTTCTAGTGAATTCACACCTAAAACTAAGGCTCCCGTCGCCGAGGAATGGGTGAAAAAAGCATTCTCATTCCCCGCGAAAGGATCCTCAAGTTCGACTAGTAGTAGTCGGAGAAGGAGATGGTGTGACAATGAGAAAGAAAATGAGGAGATTGAGGCATCGGTTGCGGCAATGGGATTTGGAGAAGATGAGTCAATTGAATCTATCTCTAGTCAAATTGCGGAGGCAATGCTAGTGGCGGATTTGATGGGCTTGATGAGTATGAGCGCTTGGCGGAATCGGACGAGGGGCCCCCATCTACGAAACAACATGACCTACAAACAATTCTATGCCTTCAAAAATGCATATCATCCGGATATGACAGATGATGAGTTTGTAGCACTCATGAACTTGCCACATGCGGAATACATGGAAAGGTGCAGACAAGAACAAAGAAGATTTGAAGCAAAGTCCAACAAAAAGCAAGCAAAGAAGAGGACAATGGCTACAGCTACCACAGCGATCACCACACGTTCCAAAGCAAAGAAATGATCCAATTTCAAGAATATTTGGAAGAGCAACAGGAAAAGAAACATCATATTGAGGATTTTATAAGCTCAGAGGTAGACATTAGCTTTGTACTTATTTTATCCTATCTTTATGTTAGTATCATCATTTGTAATATCATCATAGAGTGTATTATAAACTCTATGATGATCATAGAATACTTGATTCTCTCAAGTTCCTTTTTTCTACATTCAGGTTAGATTTCTTTTAGGCCTTTTAGGATAGTCTCGTGGGGTAATAGGAAATCTCCCCCCTGCTTGTACTTCCCCTTTGGGGCCCCTTGTCTTTTATTTTATTATTAATAAAATTCCACAAGCCGCGAGGCTGTGGCTTAAAAAAAAAAAAAAAAAAAAACCCTAAACCCTAAACCCTAAACCCTAAACCCTAAACCCTAAACCCTAAACCCTAAACCCTAAACCCTAAACCCTAAACCCTAAACCCTAAACCCCACTTTTTTTCGAAACACGCTACGGAAAACGCTCCCAAGGAAAGGGGCGATTTCCGGCGTCGTTCCTAGAAAACCAAAAACCGAAGCTCCTCCACCCTCCGATGGCCATGGTGGCCACTGGACGGCCTCCCCCTGAGGTCGTCCAGCCCCCTACGACAACCCCTAGCAATCCCCAACCCACTACTTTCGCAAATCTGTTTAAACTTTCCAATTCTGCCATAGGCGACCATAGCCATGGCGGAAACCTACCTTCCTTCGATCTTCCTAGGAAGCCCATCCACTATCTTCATGGCGAGCCCACCATACGACTTAGCCACCAAGAGGTAGCTTTGACGATAGAACAACAAGATTTGAACTTTGCCGTGATAGGCAAGTTCAGTCATGGTATGCCAGACCTCAACTTCTTGAGAATGGCGATACCGAAACAATGTGAAATGAAGGCAGATGTTAAGGTTGGTCTCTTGCACAATAGACACATTTTGATTCGATGCACAATTGAAGAAGATTATGTGTCTTTGATGTCTCGGCCAAGCTTTTGGATTAAGGAACAATCGAAATCCTTTTTGATGAGAACTTTCAAATGGGATATGTGGTTTAATCCGGAAGAGGAGACAAGCCTAGCCGTAATTTGGATTTCGTTTCCCAATTTGGCCCCAAATTTCTTTGTTGAATCAATACTGCTTTCCTTGGCATCTTCGGTCGGCAAGCCCATAGCCGTTGATGCCGCCACCAAGAATAAGACACGCCCTAGTTGTGCTAGGGTTAAGGTCGAAGCAGATTTGAGGAAGGAGCACCCAACAAGATACAATATTCAAATTGGAGAAGGAGAAGGATCTAAGACTCACTCCGGCAAGATTAGATATGATTTCTTACCCAAGTATTGTCCCAATTGTAAACTGCAAGGGCACGATACTCATGGGTGTTGGAATCTTCATCCAGAATTGAAGCCGGAAAAAGAAAACTCAAATGGTGGAGCTTCGGCGGCGGCGGCAGCAACGAGTCAAGGTAAGGCCTCAAACCCTAACCCTTCATCTTCGAACCCTAGCCCCCCTGAACCCCACCTCCCTTCGGAATCGCAAAACCACCCACCACCCAATGAATGGACCACTGTTCTGGGCAAGAAAACCAAAAAAGCCACTCTCCAAAATTCGAAATTTCCTCAAAAACCCAACAGAATTACTGTTCCGACGGAAAAAACAATGATTCCGGCAATTTTCCGTGCCGGAAACACTGTTCCGGCGCCGGAAACAGAATCCCGGCTTCAAACCCTACCGGAAACCACCACCACTCCCCTAAACCCTAATACCACCATCCCGCCGCAAACCACTACCCACCCGGTAAACCCTAACCCCGAAACTGCCCTCCCACAAAACCCTAACCCTAAAACCGCTACCCCTCAAACCCCTACCATCGGAAACCTTTCTGGGTTACCGGAAACAACCACCGGAAACCTCCCTGGTATTCCGACCCCTTCCCAGCAGCCGCCGCCACCCAGCCTACCCGAAACCACCACCCAAAACCCTAAACCGCTACAAGAAACCCTACCCGAGAACCTAACCCTACCCGGCCCAAATCCCCAAAACCCTAAACCACTCCCAACAGTGGTTTCGGGTCACCCAAACTACCCACCCAGGTTTGCAACCCGACCCGGCCCACCCGCTCAAAACCAGCCCAACCCTAACGTGGGCTCACAACCCGTACCCAACCCACTGTTTTTTGACCCCTCGGCCCAACCGACACCAACCCCCAACCCGGGATCAAACCATACCCGAGACCCCCCCCTTGGCCCATTAGCCCAAAACCCGAGACCCATTATTAACCCAAACCAAAAGCCAAATTCGTGCTTAAATCCCCAAGCAACTACATACACTCCTATTTGTACCTTAAACTCCTTTGAAGGTTTGGTTAATCTTAATCAATCTTGTGTTGAGTTGCCTACCTCAAGTAGTGAAAGGAGGAAGTGGGGTGATGATTGTGTTGAGGAGGAAGCCGAATCAGATGAAGAAGGGTATGCCCAAATCACTATGGACTTTAGAGAGCCAAGGTCCCCGGTTGGCTCAATTGACTCCGACACACCTATAGTGCGACTTGATGCGAATATATTGCATCCAAGGGCACTGAGGATGCTAGGATTCACAACAAAGGAGGGATTGGAACTTGAGGGCATGACAGAGGCTTTGACAACCATTTTCAAGGATCCGGCTGATTATGTCTTAGAAGCACCAAGGGCCGATCAGTAATGAAGCAGCCAGACAGAGCACAGGAGGTACATTCACAGGTATCTTCATCATCATCTTTTACTACTGGTGATACTGTGTCTATACATAGCCCAGCGGCCACAGTATACAGACCGATTGAGAAGGTGTCGACCCCGACATATAATGCATTAGGTCGGGCCCCCGAGCCTATCAGAAGTGCAAGGGCACTAAGAGCGTTTCGCCGAAGGGCACTACTCCGATCAATCCAGCAATGATACAATTTCATACATATATTGAGGAAGAGCAAGAAAAGGTACATCATATTGAAGACTTCATCAGGCCAGAGGTAGTACATAGCTTTGTCCTCTTGTTAGTTCTTCTTTATCTTAGTATCATCATATGTAACCTCATCATAGAGTGCATTATAAACTCTGTGATGATCATTAAATACTTGATATTTTCAAGTTCCTTTTTCCTCCATTCAGGTTAGTTTCTTTTTTAGGCCTTATAGGATAGTCTTGTGGGGTAATAGGATGAGTCCCCCCTGCTTGTACTTCCCCTTTGGGGCCCCTTGTCTTTCTTTTTATTATTAATAAAATACCACAAGCTGCGAGGCTGTGGCTTCAAAAAAAAAAAACCCTAAACCCTAAACCCTAAACCCTAAACCCTAAACCCTAAACCCTAAACCCTAAACCCTAAACCCTAAACCCTAAACCCTAAACCCTAAACCCTAAACCCTAAACCCCAAAACCCTAAACCCCACTTTTCTTCGAAACACGCCTCGGGAAACGCTCCCAAGGATTGGGGCGATTTCCGGCGATTCCTAGAAAACCAACTCCGAGACCAATTTCCGGCCATTCTGGCCACGGCAACCACTGGGCGGCCTCCCCCCGAGGTCGTCCAGCATCCGGCGACCATCTATACAACCCCCACATACGCCAACATCGTCACCCACACAATCCCCACCCCACAAAACCCTACTGTTGGCGGCGGTAATGGCTTGGCCGAGACTTCTCTTGGCCAAAACCCTACTCCCCCAATTCCACAAAAACCAATCACCTACCTACATGGCGAGCCAACAATTCGGTTTTCTCATCAAGAAGTTGCATCTATGGTGGAACAACAAGATTTGAAGTATGCCGTAGTTGGTAAGTTTAGTCATGGAATGCCCTCTATTGCTTTCTTGAGGACGGCTATTCCAAAGCAATGTTCATTAAAAGCGGAAGTGAATATTGGGCTTTTGCACAATAGGCATGTGTTGATTCGATGTTCAATCGAAGAAGACTATGTCACTTTGATGTCAAGGCCTAATTTTTGGATAAAGGAGAACTCCAAATCCTTTTTGATGAGAACTTTCAAATGGGATATATGGTTTACTCCGGAAGAAGAGACAAGCATGGCGGTAATTTGGCTTTCATTCCCCAATTTACCTCCCAATTTCTATGTCCCATCGATTTTATTCTCCATAGCTTCGGCGGTGGGGAGACCAATTGCAATTGATGCGGCTACTTTGAACAAAACAAGACCTAGTTGTGCTAGGGTTAAGGTGGAAGCCGATTTGCTACAAGAACACCCTCAAAAGTATAACATACAAATCATGACTGGGGAGGAGATGGAAACAATTTCATATAAGATTCGTTATGATTTCTTACCCAAATATTGTACTACTTGTATGTTGCAAGGACACGATCTTCAAGGATGTTGGAAGGAACACCCGGAATTGCAACCGGAAAGGAGGCCTGACGGTGATGGCACAGTGGCGGCGGCGGTAAAAGGTAAGATTGCTAACCCTACTCCACCCCCTACAAACCCTAGCCGTCAAAACCCTACCCCAAAACCAATCCCGACGGCCCCAAATCCCACCCAAGAATGGACTACCGTCACCCACAAAAGAAAATTCCAAAACCACCAAAAACAGCCTTTGGAATCGATGAAAAATACCATTCCGACGACTGAAACAACAATTCCGGCAAGTTTGAATGCCGGAAATAACCCCCCCTCATCAAAACAGCCAATTCTCAACCAAATCCTCACTGAAATTGGTTTCCTGACGTCGGAAACAGTAATTCCGGCGGCACTGGATGCCGGAAACATTGCCTCCACGTCAAGACAGCCAATTCCAGTCGAAAAGCCCCCCGGAAACCCTACCGGAAACCACCCCAGCAGCCCGGAAAATATCCTAAACCACAATACCGCCTACCAAAACCCTAGTCCAAAACCGGGAGTGGGAAACCCTAGCCCCATACCACCAAATCCAGAAAAAAACCAATCGTAAATCCAAACCCTAGCTCCGGCGATTCTCGACCGAAACCATACCGAATCACTACCTAACCCTCCCAAACTTACCGGAAACCCAACCAAACCCTAATACCGCCCTCCCTAACCCTAACCCGGTATTAGGGCAAACTACCTTTTTGGCCAATTCCGGGTCAGACCCGACGACAGAACCACCACCAAATATTCACACACCGGAAAATACACCTGCCGGAATTTCTCTACCGCCGGAAGTGCCCCGGAAACCGACGCAATTCGAAATTGCCGCCGCCAAACCCTAATTCACTAAATTCCGAAACCCTACCCGAGAAAACCCTAACCGAACCCTACCCGATATAGCCCCGACCCGCACCCAACCCAAGAGCCCACTCGGACCCCCCCCCCCCCCGCTACCCGGCCCCACACCCACACGGCCCCCCCACCCGAGCCCAAATCCGCACACTCCCGCGGGGCCCACAACACCAAAAAACACAAACCCAATTTCAAGCCCAAATCCAATTACTAATTCAAAGCCTACTCCAACACCAAATATGCCATCTTTTCTACCACATCGGATTTCACCTCCTAACAAACTAGTAGTGTTAAATCAAGCAAGCTTGGTTTTACCCACTTCTAGTAGTGAAGGGAGGAAATGGGGTGATGATGAAAAAGAAGAAGTAGCAGGACAATGCGAAAAGTTCCGAGGCTCCCAAAAGGAAAGGCACCTATGGTGAGTCGTGCCACCGATGACATGATTGAATCAACAGAAGATAGTACGGCTTTCACATCCGGCCCAAGGAGAAGCAGAAGAGCAAGGAATAGGGCAGCAGCTCGGATGACCTATGCACGAAAGGGATGATTCAATTTCATGAATACTTGGAAGATCCACAAGAAAAGATACATCGTATTGAAGACTTTATAAGGCCAGAGGTAGATTATAGCTTTGTTCTTATATTAGTCTTTCTCTATGTTAGTATCATCATTTGTAATATCATCATAGAGTGTATTATAAACTCTATGATGATCATAGAATATCTAGTTTTAGCTAGTTCTTTCTTTTTGCATTCTGGATAGGAGGCTTGCCTCAATAGGAGTAGCCAGGTGGGGGTATAGGAATTCTCCCCCCTGCTTGTACTTCCCCTATGGGGCCCCATGTTTTCCTTTTATGTTATTAATAAAACTCCACAAGCCGAGAGGCTGTGGCTTCAAAAAAAAAAAAAAAAAAAACCTAAACCCTAAACCCTAAACCCTGAACCCTAAACCCCGAACCCCGAACCCCGAACCCGAACCCGAACCCGAACCACGAACCCGAACCCCGAACCACCGAACCCCGAACCCCGAACCCCAACCCCGAACCCCGAACCCCGAACCCCGAACCCGAACCACCGAACCCCGAACCCCGAACCCCGAACCCCGAACCCCGAACCACCGAACCCCGAACCCCGAACCCCGAACCCCGAACCCGAACCCTGAACCCTGAACCCTGAACCCTGAACCCTGAACCCTGAACCCTGAACCCTGAACCCTGAACCCCACTTTTCACCGAAACACGGTCCGAAAAAACGCTCTCTAGGAGAGGCGATTTTCGGCCATCCACTACCCATCGCCTTCTCGGCTTTCTATGGCCATTCCGGCCACTGGCCGGCCTCCTCCTGAGGTCGGCCACCACCCTCCCATCCCTGCGCACCCTCTCAACTACTCCAACGTCCTCAAATCATCCCCCACCATCCCTTTTTTGTCATCTCCCGAAACTGCCATTAATGGCGGAACTTCTAGCCCTTGCGGCAATGCTTCTCCCATGTCCTCTTCGATTCCAATCAAGCCTATTGTTTACCTACATGGTGAGCCCACTGTTAGGTTTGAGAAGAAAGAAGTGGAGGTGATGATTCATCAACAAAATTTAAATCTTGCGGTTATTGGCAAGTTTAGCCATGGTTGGCCAGAAATTGGGCTATTGAGAACCGCGATTCCAAAGCAATGTGGTTTGAAGGCGGAGGTGAATATTGGATTGCTTTGTGATAGACATGTCTTGATTCGATGCACAATTGCGGAGGATTATGATACTTTGATGTCAAGACAAACCTTTGAAATAAAGGAGAAGAACAAGCCCTACTTGATGAGAACTTTCAAGTGGGATGTTACCTTCAATCCGGATGAGGAGACAAGATTTGCTTATGGATGGATTTCATTCCCTGGATTGCCTCCACATTTTCATGGCGAATCCTCTCTTTTTTCCATGGCGGCGTCAGTGGGCATACCCATCTCTATAGACTCGGCTACAAGGAACAAAACAAGACCTAGTAGTGCTAGAGTCAAGGTAGAAGTTGATTTGCTTAAAGTTCATCCCAAGAGTGTATTAATTCAAGTGGGTGAAGGGGCGGAAATTACATCTACACAACAAAGGATTAGATATGATTTCTTGCCCAAATATTGTACCAACTGCAAGCTACAAGGACATGACTCAATTGGATGTTGGAAACTCAATCCGGAATTGAGACCAAACAAGGAGAATCCGGCGGTGGCAAGAGGTTTGACGGCGGCAGGAGGAGAAAAAAGTAAGTCTCACCACCCTACTCATCCCCCCCTCTCTTCTACCTCTCACCCTACCAATTCCGAATGGCAAACCGTCAACCACAGATGGAAAACCACTGGAAAAGGCAACCCAAACCCACCCCAAAACACAAAAAACCCATCCAATTCGCTAGAAACCCCTATTCCGGCGAATGGAACAGTAAACACGACGTCACTGGCTGTCGGAAACACTGTCCAGGCGACGGAAAATACAATCCTACAAAAAAATACATTTTTTGAGATTTCCGACGCCGGAAACCCTACCGGAATCCTTGGCGGCGCCGAAACCCCACCGGAACCCTAGGCGGCGCCGGCGACCCCACCGGAACCCTACCAGCACCCTCCCCCATCCAGGGAGCCCACCCACCCGAAACCCTAGCAGCTGTGGTGGCTGCTGGGCCAAACCCTAGCGGAATGGCCCAAACCCCTAACCCTAACCCTAACCCTAATACCACTCTACCCGAAACCCCCAATCCCCAAAACCCTAAACCACCTACCGGAAACCCCTTCCCCGAAACCTCCTCGACGCCACCCCACCGAGAAAAAAAATCCACAAAATTCGGACCCATCACCCACAACCCGACCCGCAACCACCCCCACACAAAACCAAACCCAAGCCCAAACAAGTTTCGGCCCACCCACTATCGGCCAACCCGCCCACAACCCAACCCGACCCTACCAATATATTCTCGACCCGTGCCCACATATACTACCCCAGGGACCCGCCTAACTCGACCCCACCCGCAACTACCCGCAACCCTCCCCAACCGAACCCAAACCCAAATAACCCAAGCCCAATTTCACCCAAAAACCGAGCCCACCCACGAACCCAAACCCGAGCCCAATAAGCACCCCAAGGCAGAATATTATTGTGCGTACTCAAGAGTATGAGACATTTGAAATCACCGGTACAAATGGTAGAAGGCAAGTCGTTGTTGAATCATCCACCGAGGGCTCCAATTGCATGGCTATTACCGTAGCCAATCCCGACTTTGTGGTCGCTTTGGATGGAACTTGTGTACACCGCGACAAAATCGGTAAAAGACCTATCTCTTCTTCTAGTGAATTCACACCTAAAACTAAGGCTCCTGTCGCTGAGGAATGGGTGAAAAAAGCATTCTCATTCCCCGCGAAAGGATCCTCAAGTTCGACTAGTAGTAGTCGGAGAAGGAGATGGTGTGACAATGAGAAAGAAAATGAGGAGATTGAGGCATCGGTTGCGGCAATGGGATTTGGAGAAGATGAGTCAATTGAATCTATCTCTAGTCAAATTGCGGAAGCAGCTGCTAGTGGCGGATTTGATGGGCTTGATGAGTATGAGCGCTTGGCGGAATCGGACGAGGGGGCCCCCATCTACAGAAACAACATGACCTACAAACAATTCTATGCCTTCAAAAATGCATATCATCCGGATATGACAGATGATGAGTTTGTAGCACTCATGAACTTGCCACATGCGGAATACATGGAAAGGTGCAGACAAGAACAAAGAAGATTTGAAGCAAAGTCCAACAAAAAGCAAGCAAAGAAGAGGACAATGGCTACAAACTACCACAACGATCACCACACGTTCCAAAGCAAAGAAATGATCCAATTTCAAGAATATTTGGAAGAGCAACAGAAAAGGTACATCATATTGAGGATTTTATAAGCTCAGAGGTAGACATTAGCTTTGTACTTATATTATCCTATCTTTATGTTAGTATCATCATTTGTAATATCATCATAGAGTGTATTATAAACTCTATGATGATCATAGAATACTTGATTATCTCAAGTTCCTTTTTTCTACACTCAGGTTAGATTTCTTTTATTTCTTTTAGGCCTTTTAGGATAGTCTCGTGGGGTAATAGGAAATCTCCCCCCTGCTTGTACTTCCCCTTTGGGGCCCCTTGTCTTTTATTTTATTATTAATAAAATTCCACAAGCCGCGAAGCTGTGGCTTCAAAAAAAAAAAAAACCCTAAACCCTAAACCCTAAACCCTAAACCCGAAACCCGAAACCCGAAACCCGAAACCCTAAACCCGAAACCCTAAACCCTAAACCCTGAACCCTGAACCCTGAACCCTGAACCCTACTTTTCACCGAAACACGGTCGAAAAAACGCTCTCTAGGAGAGGCGATTTTTCGGCCATCCAACTTTCCAAATCTTTCGACCAATTCCGGCCATTCTGGCCGTGACGGCTACGGGGTGGCCTCCTCCCGAGGTCACCCAACTCCCGGCGACAGTCCCCCCACCCGTTACATACTCCAACATCGTCACCAACACCCACAAAGTTGGTGGCGGTAATGGTTTGGCCGAGAACTCTCTTGGCCGAAACCCTTCTCCCTCAATTCCACAAAAACCAATCTCCTACCTTCATGGAGAGCCAACAATTCGGTTTACTAATCAAGAAGTTGCATCTATGGTGGAACAACAAGATTTGAAGTATGCCGTAGTTGGTAAGTTTAGTCATGGAATGCCCTCTATTGCTTTCTTGAGGACGGCTATTCCAAAGCAATGTTCATTGAAAGCGGAAGTGAATATTGGGCTTTTGCACAATAGGCATGTGTTGATTCGATGTTCAATCGAAGAAGACTATGTCACTTTGATGTCAAGACCTAATTTTTGGATAAAGGAGAACTCCAAATCCTTTTTGATGAGAACTTTCAAATGGGATATATGGTTTACTCCGGAAGAAGAGACAAGCAAGGCGGTAATTTGGCTTTCATTCCCCAATTTACCTCCCAATTTCTATGTCCCATCGATTTTGTTCTCCATAGCTTCGGCGGTGGGGAGGCCAATTGCAATTGATGCGGCTACTTTGAATAAAACAAGACCTAGTTGTGCTAGGGTCAAGGTGGAAGCTGATTTGCTACAAGAACACCCACAAAAGTATAACATACAAATCATGAATGGGGAGGAGATGGAAACAATTTCATACAAGATTCGCTATGATTTCCTACCCAAATATTGTACTACTTGTATGTTGCAAGGACACGATCTTCAAGGATGTTGGAAGGAACACCCGGAATTGCAACCGGAAAAGAGGAAACACGGTGAAGATGCAGAGGTGGCGGCGGCAAAAGGTAAGGCTCCTAACCCCACTCTACCCCCTACAAACCCTAGCCGTCAAAACCCTAACCCAAAACCGATACCTACGGCTCCAAACCACACCCAGGAATGGACCACCGTAACTCACAAAAGAAAAAAACAAAACACCCAAAAACAGCCTTTGGATTTGATGGAAAATACTATTCCGGCGACTGAAACAGCCCCTCAGGTGGTTTTGGACGTCGGAAATATAGCCTCTTCCTCAAAACCGCCTATTCTCACCCAAATTCTAACTGAAATTGGCCTTCTGCCGACGGAAACAGTGATTCCGGCATCATCAGCCGTTGGAAACACAAATTCTCCCGACAAATCGCCCAATTTCCGTCGATACGCCCACCGGAAACCCTACCGAAACCACCTCATCCTCCCGAAACAGCCCAAACCCTAATACCGCCCCAATAAACCCTAATCCAATACCGGGGTTGGGAAACCCTAGCCCTAACCCACCCAACCCGAATTCAATACCGCAACTCCGGCGACCCAAACCACCGGAAACCCTGTCGGAAACCACCCCGGAAGCCCACCTAATCTACCGGAACCACCAAAGAACCCTAATTCCGCCGCCCCTAACCCTAACCCTAAACCGGGGTTAGGGCACAACGGCCCAATTCTACCCAATTACGGGTCAAACCCGACACTGAACCCGACCCCACAAAATCCTACTCCGGAAAACTCGCACCCCGAAACACCCCGCCACCGAAATCCCCCCGAATCCGCCCAAAATCGCTTTTTGCCGCCGTCAAACCCTAACCCCATACCACCCGAAAACCCTAGCCGAGAAACCCCTACCCGAACCCTACCCGAAACAGACCCCTAACCCTAAGACCCAACCCGGCAGCCCTCTCGGCCCAACCCAACCCGGAACCCGGTCCCACACCCACACGACCCCCCACCCGAGCCCAAGTCCACATACTCCCGCGGGGCCCACAACAATAAAATACACAAACCCAATCTCAAGCCCAAATCCAATTAATAATGCACAACCTAATCCAATGCCAAGTATGCCATCTTTCCTACCACATCGGATTTCGCCTCCTAGCAAATTAGTAGTGCTAAATCAAGCGTGCTTAGATTTACCCACTGCTAGTAGTGAAGAGAGGAAATGGGGTGATGATGAAGAGGTGGAAGCTGCGGACAATGAAGAAAGTTCTAGAGGGCTTGACAAAGGAAAGGCACCTATGGAAAGTCAGAATGCTGAGGACATGAATGAATCAACAGAGGATAGCACGGCATTCACACCTGGCCCAAGAAGAAGCAGAAGAGCAAGGAACAGGCAAGCAGCCAGAATGACATATGCACGTAAAGGATGATCCAATTTCATACATATTTGGAAGATGCTCAAGAAAAGGTACACCGTATTGAAGACTTTATAAGGCCAGAGGTAGATTATAGCTTTGTTCTTATACTAGTCTTTCTCTATGGTAGTATCATCAGTTGTAATATCATCATAGAGTGTATTATAAACTCTATGATGATCATAGAATATTTAGTCTTAGCTAGTTCTTTCTTTTTACATTCTGGCTAGGAGGTTTGCCTCAATAGGAGTAGCCAGGTGGGGGTATAGGAAGTCTCCCCCCTGCTTGTACTTCCCCTATGGGGCCCCATGTTTCCTTTTATGTTATTAATAAAACTCCACAAGCCGAGAGGCTGTGGCTTCAAAAAAAAACCCTGAACCCTGAACCCTGAACCCTGAACCCTGAACCCTGAACCCTGAACCCTGAACCCTGAACCCTAAACCCTAAACCCTAAACCCTAGACCCTAGACCCTAAACCCTAGACCCTAAACCCTAAACCCTAAACCCTAAACCCTAAACCCTAAACCCTAAACCCTGAACCCTGAACCCTAAACCCTAAACCCTACTTTTCACCGAAACACGCCTCGGGAAAACGCTCCCAAGGCGAGGGCGATTTGGCGACAATTTCCAATTTTCAATTTCCGGCCAATTATGGCCATCCCGGCCACTGGCCGGCCTCCTCCCGAGGTCGGCCATCACCCTCCCATCCCCGCGCAACCCCTAGACTACTCAAACCTCTTCAAAACATCCCCTACCATCCCGCCATTGCAGATCTCCGAAACTGCCAATGGCGGAAACCCTAGGCCTTGCGGCGACCCCTCTCCCATGTCAATTCCAATCC
This sequence comes from Anisodus tanguticus, assembly GCA_034509755.1. NCBI lineage: Eukaryota > Viridiplantae > Streptophyta > Magnoliopsida > Solanales > Solanaceae > Anisodus > Anisodus tanguticus. Next base: position 59,835,243 of record CM067542.1, on the reverse strand, counting down.
CAATCAAGCCTATTGTTTACCTACATGGTGAGCCTACGATTAGGTTTGAGAAGAAGGAAGTGGAGGTGATGATTCATCACCAAGAATTAACCCTTGCAATTGTTGGAAAGTTTAGCCATGGATGGCCCGATATAGCTTTCCTACGGAATGCTATCCCAAAGCAATGTGGTTTGAAGGCGGAGGTACGTATTGGTTTGCTTTGTGATAGACATGTTTTGATTCGATGTTCGATTGTTGAAGATTTTGACACTTTGATGTCAAGACAAACTTTTGAGATAAAGGAGAAGAATAAGCCCTATTTGATGAGAACCTTCAAATGGGATATATCTTTTAATCCGGCGGAGGAAAGTAGATTTGCATATGGATGGATTTCATTCCCCGGATTACCCCCACATTACTATGGAGAGTCTACACTCTTCTCGTTGGCGGCGGCAGTGGGTTCCCCAATTGCCATTGATTCGGCCACCTTGAATAAGACAAGACCAAGTTGTGCTAGAGTCAAAGTGGAGTTTGATTTACTCAAGAACCATCCCCCACATGTTGTAATTCAAGTGGGTGAAGGAGATGGAATCACAACCGAATTGCAAAAAATTAGATATGACTTCAAGCCAAAATATTGTACTAATTGCAAGCTTCAAGGGCATGATGTAGATGGATGTTGGAATCTAAAACCAGCATTACGGCCGGAAAAAGCTAAGGACAGTGATGGTGGCAAGGTGGCGACGGCAAAGGCGACAGAAGTGGAAATAGGCAAAGGTAAGGCTTCAATCCCTACTCCCTCTTCATCTAACCCTAGCCAACAAAACCCTATCCCAACTACCAATGCTTTGATTCATGCCCCATCCAACAATTGGACTACAGTCACTCGGAAAAACAAGAAAAACAAGAATCAAAATCCAAAACCACCCTCAAAAGTCACTGGAACAGTAATTCCGGCGACTGGAACAGTGATTCCGGAGCCTAGGGCTATCGGAAACACTGTCCAGGTGTCGGAATCTCTTTTCCGACCAAAAAACACCCCCCATAAAATTTCCGACGCCGGAAACCCTACCGGAATCCTTGGCGGCGCCGGAAACCCTACCGGAAACCCTACCGGAACCCTAGGCGGCGCCGGAAACCTACCGGAAACCCTACCGGCGACCACCCCTGCTCCCGGAAACCACCAACCAGAAACCCTACTACCCGCCCCCCCCATTGGGCCTTGTTTGGCCCAAAACCACCCTCAAAACCCTAACCCTAAAACCACCCTCTTGAAACCGCCACCAACAATTCTGCCACCCTCCCACCAGAAAACCACCCCTCCGCCACCCCACTGGTGCCGGAAATAATCATGAAAACCCCCCTACCGCAACCCCCTCCTCCCGAAACCACCCCCTGCCCAATACCGCCACTAAACCCTAAACCGCTACCCGAAACCGCCCCCCCACTAAACCCTAATTACCCGCAACCCGACCCGACAAAAAAACCCATACCCGACATCAACCCTGACCCGGAAATCGACCCACCAGACCCCCTACCCATACCCGAACCCGAGGTCACAAATTCAATTAACCCTACCCCCCCAAACCCGAGACCAACCCCTACCCCGAGCCCAACCCCTCGGCCCAACCCAACCCCCTCTCGCCCAATCCAAAAATACCCAATCGAAAATCCAAGCCCACAAATCCATATCGATACGGCTCAATATCAAACCCACCTACAAAGCCAATTCTTAATCCCACAGCCCAAGAATACAACCCAATCACAAAAAGCCCATCTACTCAAAGTTGGCTTAAAAATGCCTTCTCATTTCCTCCACAACCTTGCACTTTAAATGAAGCCAATTCCGACATTCCCTCTGTTAGTACTGCCACGCCTGCCCCCTCAGACAGTGAGAGAAAGCGATGGTGTGAGACCGATGGAGAGGAAGTTGGGGAAGAAGGAGATGGTTCGGAGATAGAAGACATCATGTTGCTTCGACAAGCTTTTGATAGGAAAATGGAGAAACATGGACACTTCTTGGGAATGAAATCCTTTAAGGCTGCAGTTGAAGACAAGCAATCATACTACCCGTATCTGAGTGTAGAGGAGTATGTGGAATTGGGCGGAACCACAGAGGACGAAGAAGAAATGGCCCGGTACCTAGCAGAGCCTGCACATAACTTCCGGGACTATGATGCTTATGGACTCTATGATGAGGACACAGAGGATGAAGAGTCGGCACGGGAAACGAGATATCATGGATCCCGAGATAGATGAGGCTATTGAGGAGGATGCAGAACCACTTGCTGTTGAAGACGTCTCAGATCAGGTACACCTACTAGAGGGTCCTTCTCAGTGGGGGCCTGGTAATGTAGATGAGATGGGCGGCAAGACACTGGGGGAGCTCTATTCTGAAGCAGCACGGCATGCCAAGCAGAGACAGGTAATGTCTGATCCCTTTGGTAATATTGCTAGCACATCGAGTGGTCAGATGCCGAGGAAGACTCCATTGTCCCGGAAAGAATGCTTGTCATTCAAAATGGGAACTTGTCTCCTCGCAATGTGCAGACTTCAAAGAAAAGACTCACAAGGAAGAACAGCTGGGATGGTAAGATGCCGACAGTGAGGAAAATGCCAATGAGAGAAGCCAAGAAGAAAGTCAAGTTTGATGCGTCAAAGATGAGGGATCCCTCAAAGTATGTTGGGGCCCCTGAGTCACTTATCAACTCCAAGAAGAAATGATTCAGTTTTACTCTTATTTGGAGGACGACAAGGAAGTGGTGCCGCAGGTGGAGGATTTTATAAGTCCGAAGGTAGATGATCATATTTTCGTACTTATATTATTTCTTCACTATGTTAGCATTATCATTTGTAATATCATCATAGAGTGCATTATAAACTCAATGATGATCATAGAATATTTAGTTTTGTCAAGTTCTTTCTTTCTTCATTCTTGTTAGATTTTAATTCTAGGCCTTATAGGATAGTCTAGTGGGGTAACAGGATTAGTCCCCCCTGCTTGTACTTCCCCTCTGGGGCCCCTTGTCTTTCTTTATTATTATTAATAAAATACCACAAGCCGCGAGGCTGTGGCTTAAAAAAAAAAAAAAAACCCTAAACCCTAAACCCTAAACCCTAAACCCTAAACCCTAACCCTGAACCCTAAACCCTAAACCCTAAACCTAAAACCCCACCGAAACACGGTCTGAAAAAACGCTCTCAACTTGAGGCGATTTTCGACGACAAATCCCCAAAAGCCTTCCCGGCCAAAAATGGCCATTCCGGCCACTGGCCGGCCTCCTCCTGAGGTCGGCCATCACCCTTCAACCCCGTGCAACCCCTCAACTATTCCAATCTCTTAAAATCATCCCTAACCATCCCGCCTTTACAGATTTCCGAAACTGCCAATGGCGAAAACCCTAGGCCTTGCGGCGCTTCATCTCCCATGTCGATTCCAATTCCCATCAAGCCTATTGTTTACCTACATGGTGAGCCTACGATTAGGTTTGAGAAGAAAGAAGTGGAGGTGATAATTCATCACCAAGACTTAACTCTTGCGGTAGTTGGCAAATTTAGCCATGAATGGCCAGATATTGCCTTCTTGCGAACTGCTATCCCAAAGCCATATGGCTTGAAGGCGGAGGTACATATTGGTTTGCTTTGTGATAGGCATCTTTTGATTCGATGCATAATTGTAGAAGATTTTGACACTTTGATGTCAAGACAAACCTTTGAGATTAAGGAGAAGAATAAGCCCTATTTGATGAGAACTTTCAAATGGGATGTTTCATTCAATCCAGCGGAGGACAGTAGATTTGCTTATGGGTGGATCTCGTTCCCGGGATTATCACCACACTATTATAGAGGATCCACTCTCTTCTCAATGGCGGCGGCAGTGGGTATCCCGATAGCTATTGATGCGGCCACTTTGAACAAAACTAGGCCTAGTTGTGCTAGAGTCAAAGTGGAGTTTGATTTGCTCAAGAGCCATCCCCAACATGTTGTAATTCAAGTGGGTGAAGGGGATGGAATCACGTCTGAGTTACAAAAAATTAGATATGATTTCAAACCAAAATATTGTACCAATTGCAAATTACAAGGACATGATGTTGATGGATATTGGAATCTCAAGCCAGCATTGCGGCCGGAAAAAGCTAAGGAGATTGATGGAGGCAAGGTGGCGACGGCAGTGGCAACAGACAAAGGTAAGGTTTCAAACCCTAACCCCTCTTCGTCTAATCCAAACCAACAAGCCCCTATCTCAACAGCCAATGCCTTGATTCATGTCCCATCCAACAAATGGATTACAGTCACCGGAAAAAGGAAGAAAAACAAGAATCAAAATCAAAAACCACCCACAAAACCCAATGGAACAGTGATTCCGAAGCCCAGGGCTCTCGGAACCACTGTCCAGGTGTCGGAAATCGTATCCCCACCAAAAAATGCCCCCTCTGAAATTTCCGACGCCGGAAACCCTATCGGAATCTTTGGCGGTGCCGAAAACCCTACCGGAACCCTAGACGGCGCCGGATGCATCCCTAAAACCCTACCGAGAAACCCTACAACCCCCGGAAACCTACCACCAGAAACCCTACCAGCCAACCCTAACAATGGGTTCATCTCAGCCCAAAATTATCCCCCAAACCCTAACCCTAATACCGTCACCCCCAAAACTACCACCAACAACTCTACTACCCTACAGCCAGAAAACCACCCACCCACCACCATATCGGTGAAGGAAACTTTCTTAGAAAATCCCATACCACAAAACAGTATTCCCGAAACCACCCCTTGCCCAAAACCGCCGCAATACCCTAAACCCCTAACACTCGAAATCGCCTATCCACAAAACCCTAATTACCCGCAACCTGACCCATCCCAAAACCCTTTATCCGTAACCCCCCTTGACTCGGAACCTGACCCACCACCTCTACCCGAGTCGCAACCCGTACCCGACCCC